>OY992895.1:2057500-2060000 GCA_963921405.1 Cepaea hortensis
AGAGAGATAGACAGATGGAGACAGAGAGAGACAGAGAGACAGACAGAGAGACAGACAGATGGAGACAGAGAGAGAGACACAGAGAGAGACAGATGGAGACAGAGAGAGAGACAGACAGATGGAGACAGAGAGAGAGACAGAGAGACAGACAGATGGAGACAGAGAGAGACAGAGAGACAGACAGATGGAGACAGAGAGAGAGACAGAGAGACAGACAGATGGAGAGAGAGAGACAGAGAGACAGACAGATGGAGACAGAGAGAGAGAGAGACAGAGAGACAGGCAGATGGAGACAGAGAGAGAGAGAGAGACAGAGAGACAGACAGATGGAGACAGAGAGAGAGAGAGAGAGAGAGACAGAAAGAAAGAGAGAGGGCATCTCAATGATCACTGGAATGAGTCTCATACATCATTGTGTTCGTCTGGTTGGGTTGTCTGACTGATTGGTTGGTTGTTTGACTGGTTGGTTAATTGTTTGACTGGTTACTTAATTATTTGACTGGTTACTTAATTGTTTGACTGGTTAGTTAATTGTTTGACTGGTTACTTAATTATTTGACAGGTTACATAATTGTTCGACTGGTTAGTTAATTTTTTGACTGGTTAATTAATTGTTTGACTGGTTAGTTTACTGTTTGACTGGTTACTTAATTGTTTGACTGGTTGGTTGACTGGTTGATTGATTGATTGACTGTTTGACTGGTTGGTTGACTGACTGTGATTCCACTAGAAGACTGAGCCCTTAAATCCATGCACAGGTGCTCAGATCATCTTGGGCTTACATCTATCGGAGTTTGGTTGGTATGGAGACTGTTGTCCAGACCCGGTAACAAAGTCACATCTCCAAGGGCACTGTGTTCCTGAACTCTCTTGCCCCTCTCCAAGGCCAGAAACCAACGAGATGTGCTGGACCAGTACTGAGCATCAATCACACATCTGCACACAGACATGTGAGGATGAATTACCAGGTCATGAATCAGCTTGGCAATATGCGTACAAGCTGGGGGTCTGGCCCAGGCTGGTCATGCTTCCTCCACAGATGTTAGGGATGTCATGGACAACCACTCCAGCCCATGTGCTTACTGCCAGAGACCTGTCTTTATCCATCTTCCTCCACAGGAACATGGCCAACAGACTCCCACCCATGTGCTTACTGCCAGAGACCTGTCTTTATCCATCTTCCTCCATGGAACATGGCCAACAGACTCCAGCCCATGTGCTTACTGCCAGAGACCTGTCTTTATCCATCTTCCATGAAGCTATGAGAGTTGAGTCAAGAACCGACATATCGGAACTCAGGACATTCCCATACCTGCTCTGTTCTCATCTCCAACAGCCAGCGAAGAGTCAACACTAATGGTACTAGTAGCAGTCTGATTATGTGTCCATCTGACCTTTCCTCTGAGTCCTGAGTGTCAGCCAGATCCTATGGTCACGTCCTGTAGCACCATTCTCTCTAAACCGTGATGATGTATCTGTTCTTCTGCACTACACACAAGATCCCAAAATGCCCCGACCACATCTGCCTTATCATGCACTAATACCCCACCGAGCGGTGCAAACCCAGCCAATCTGTCCGCCTGCTCATTTCCCACCACACCAGCCTGTCCTGGGGAAAAAATCTAAGGAATGGCTACTTCCACTATTAAATAAACAAAACAAAAAAAGATAAAGAAACTGACCTCGGAGCCAGGTGCATCATCCCCCGCTTCCTCCTCCATCACTCGCCTGACGGGCATCTTCAGAAACTTCTGCAGACATTCCTTGTCAGACTCGTCCTCCCCTTCCTGACTTTTCTGAGAGCGAGACCACCAGTGCTGGCGGGAGGATGCTAGCTGACCATTAGAAGTCTTGGTTGGAGAAGTGGGCGAGGTGACCGGCACGGCATGACCTGGTACTGATGGCAAAGTGGTCAGTGGGATGTCCTGGGAACAACAAAAAACACACTGGCGATTAACATACATCATTCTACATCTCATGGTCAATACAAGTCATTTCTGGTAATCTATTTGGTAAAGACTGAGTTAGAAGTGATATTTATAAGCAGTTATCCTCAGATTAATATGCATAATTCTATTTCTCATGGACCAGGCATTTATCGTAATCTATTTGGTATAGGCCGGCTTCCTGGCCTAGAGGTTAGTGATTTTTCTCCGTAATCTCGTATACTCTCGTAAGTAACGTGACGACGGTGAGAATCAGCAGTGGTTCGAATCGTGTCGGTAACTTACGGGGTATGTGAGCTGGCCGCTCAGAAAGCAATGGCAAACTACTGAGCGTAATCTTGCCAACAAATCAACAATCAGCTGAAAGATGCTGATGTTGACAACGATGTCCTGTAAAGGATATCCAAACATTTTTTAAAATTTGGTATAGACTGAGTTAAGAGCAATATTTATAAGCAGATATCCTCAGATTAAAATAGCAGAGATTTCAGGTAATCTGTTTGGCACACAATGAATTAAGAGGGATGTTTATAAGCAGATATCCTCAGATTAAT